>OU612013.1:0-25000 GCA_914767945.1 Eilema depressum | reverse complement strand
CCCCGGTGTTGGGCAGCAACCGCGAGAGCATTCCGGAATACGCCTCCAGCTTGGGTTCAAGCTGCCGGAAATGCTCCGCGAACCGCCACCGACTGTCGAGAATGAGCCCGAGGTATTTCAGGCTCGTCCCGACAGCGATGGAGGTGCCGCCCACCACAATCACCCGATCTCGAGGCGGCGTCTGCCGAGGCCCATGGAAGTACAGGGCCCCGGACTTTTCGAGGGCCACCTTTAGCCCTAGCGCCCCGATGCGGCGCACGACATGCGCGACGCCTGCCGTAGCCAGAACGGCGGCGTCACGGAACGTGGGGCCCCGCGCGGTTACCAGGGTATCGTCGGCGTAACAGAGTACGCCGACCCCCCGAAGATTGGCACCGCGCAGGACCCAATCAAAACCAATGTTCCACAGGAGCGGCCCTAGGACCGACCCCTGTGGAACGCCACACGCCATATTTCGGCGGACCACCTCGTCTCGGGCCGGGTAAATGATGACCCGGTCCACGAAGTAGTCCGCCAGTACGCGCCTGAGGTACCACGGGACATTGTGGTACCTCAGCGCCTCAGCAATAGTCTCCCAGGGGAGGGTGTTGAAGGCGTTGGCTATATCCAGCGATACAGCCAACAACACCTCACCCCCGGAGACCGCCTCGTCGACGCTGTCCCGCAGCCGGGAAATGGCGTCGATGGTCGACCTCCCGCGACGGAAGCCGAACTGGCCGTCACTTAGATTGGGCCCCGCCCCCTCTAGGTGACCGACGAGACGTGCAGCGAGCACCCGCTCAAAGAGCTTGCACATCTCGTCGAGCAGAACGATGGGGCGGTAGGCCGACGGCTCCTCGGCTGGGCGCCCGTGCTTCCGGAGCAGCACGAGCTTGCCCGTCTTCCACTGTCGCGGGACTCTCCCCGACGCCAAACAGTCCGACATGAGGGACAGCGTCTCCTCCTCCAGTGCCGGCATGACGGTGGCAATCACCTTCCCAGGGATGCCGTCCGGGCCCGGGGCGCGATTCCTGGACTTGAGAGCCAGGATAGCGACCCCTAACTCGGCCTCGGACACGGGAGGTATTGCCTCTCCGTCAGCCGGCGTACGACTTGGTGCTGCCGCTGTCATCCGCGGTGGGACCCACTCTCCCCTCGCAGGGAAGAGGGAGCTGACCACTCGGCCCAGGAGACTCGGCTCGAGAGTTCTGGTGAGGGGAGGCGCCCAAGGCCGAAGTTTCCCACTCACGGTCTTGTACGGGCGCCCCCACGGGTCTCGATCCAGGCTCTCGAGCCACTCCTTCCAGGCCTCGTCCTTGGCGGCTTTGATCGCCGAGCTCAGGGCCTCACGGGCGGCCCTGTACGCGGCGTGCAATTCTTCCTCGTGGGCAAGGTCTCTGACAGCCCGCCTCCGGCTGCGGGTGTACTGCCTCTGGGCCGCGTAACTCGCTGTACGCAGCCCGGCAAGGTGGGGACGCCACCAGTACACCTGCTTCCGGGGCGGGATAGGCCTCGCCCTCTGCATCGCCACGTCGCAGACGCGAGTAAGCGCTCCAGCGAGCCGCTCGCACCTCGCGTCCACGTCCGGGCCGCTATCCACAGCGGCCCATCGCTCGACGACAGCCGCCTCTTTGGCCAGCTCCCGATCCAGGGTATTCAGTCGCCACCGCGGACCCTCATCCCTCAAGGGGCGGTCGTACTCCACGCGGACCGCCGGGGCGGCGGGAACGACGTCGAACCGGATGTACCGGTGATCCGACGCCGTCTCCACCCCCACGACGACCCGCCAGTTCTCGATACGACGAGCCAGGGCAGAACTGGCGAACGATAAGTCTACGATCGACCTGCCCTGGGGCCGCACGAGTGTGTGGACCGCCCCCTGATTGAGCAGCACCAAGTCTTGCGACACCGCCCAACTCATAACCATCTCCCCCCGGGCATCGGTCGCCGGAGATCCCCACGCCCGAGAGTGAGCGTTGAAATCCCCGGCCACGACCACCGGGGTGGGGTGCACTTCAGCCAGCAGAGCCTCGACCTCGCTGAGCAGTCGCTCGAACTCGGCGAGGCTTCTGCTGGGGGGGCAGTACACCCCAATCACTGCAGCGCCGCCCAGCGTGACGAGCACAAACCCCTGACCCCTTCGCACGACGCCGAAGGGTGGGGCGGCTCGCTGGGCGACGATAGCCACCAAGCCGTCAACGCTGCTGGCCCAGTTCGGGGCGTTGCGAACGTAATACGGCTCGGCGACTACTGCCAATGTCGCTTGCCACTGCGCCATGGTTTGGGTCAGAAGGTCCTGTGCCGTGACGCAGTGGTTCACGTTGGCCTGCAGTACGGAGATGGTTTGGGCCATTATTGTTGGGCGGTGTCCATCGCCTCCTCTGGTTGCGGCTGGGCTGGGGTTGGCCTGGGTCCTGCCCCACCCGCCGCACCGCCTTTACGTGTGGCGGGCCTCTTTCTGGAGGCCGCCTTGCAGTCGCCCGCGCCGAGCTTGTGGCCGGACGCTGCTCCCGCCGCCGCGCACACGGGGCACCTCGGCTCCGCGGAGCAGGTGGCCGATTTGTGGCCCGCCTGCCCACAGCGGAAGCACAGCGCACTGCGGTCTACCCCCGCCGTGCATTTCGCCCCCACGTGCCCCGGCTCCAAGCACCGGAAGCAGCGTGCCGGCCTCGGCTCCAGGGTGGTCAGCCTAACCTCTGACCACCCGACAACGATGCGTCGGCCATCTGTTAGCTGCTTGGCGGCCTCAATCGGGCACTTTAGCCAGGCGGTGCCCTGCCGGCCAGGTGGGCGCTGTATGTCGCCCACCTTTATGACCTCGGAAGAACAGCCCCCCTCCGAAGCCAGCGCTGCCGCCACCTTTTCTTTCGTGGCCGAGTCACTCAGGCCGGAAATGCGCAACTCCACGCACCTCTCCGGCCTGGCGACCCGGACCTCCGCCAACACCTCCTTTAATTTGGCGGCCAGCTGGTCCGCCTTTTGGGCTCTGTCGGCCCCAGCCACCTCCAAAATGCGAGCACCGGTGATAGCGGTGCGGTGCCGGAGGCCGTTTATGCCCAGGGCCTTAAGGTCAATGGCCTCTTCCGCCCTGGACAAAACATTCTGATAGGTTAGACCCTGCTCCTGCGCGCCCGGCTGCAGCGTCAGTGTGATAGCTGCCGTTTGCGGGGCGCGCAATTTGCGGGCCTGGCGGGCACCACGTTTTCTCGGCTTCTTCTTGGCCGGTTGCGCCGGCGTGGCGGCTGTGGCTGGGCGTGCGGCTGTCTGGGCAGGAGTCGGCTTCGGTGCCTTCGGCCGTGCGGCCACCGTACTCCACAGTGGGGCTGTTGTGGGGGCCGCCGGGGCAGCCGATGGAGCTGCTCGGGATTGCCGGGCAGCTTCCGCCTCTTTGGCTGCGGCAGTCTTCTTAGTAGGCTTCTTCTTCTTAGGCTTACTCGCCGTCCCCGGTTGCCCGTCTGGCATTTGGGTGGGCGAGGGCGGAAGAGCCGGGAGCTCCAACGTGAGCTCCTCCGGTTGCGGCTCTCGGCTGCCAGGCGGTTGTTGGCTGGCAGCGCGAGCCGCGTTTCGAACGTCCGCCTGGAGAGGTGGACGAATGCGGGCCTCTGGCAGCAGCCGGTCCGTGATCCCCGCGAGCCGTGCGTCGATCATAAAGCCGATCTCGTCACGGCTCATCTGGGGGGGAGCGGATTCGGCCTGCTGCTTCCAGGCCCGCATTTCAGCGCGGACAGCAGCCAGCTCCTTTTGCAGGTGGGCGACTTCCTCGCTCTCCGAATGGGAGCGTAGCACCTGCACGTTATTAAGTATCGCCGCACACGCTTCCTTAAGGGCCTTGATGTATTGGCCCTTAAGATTTTGGCTCTTGGTAGCGACCATGTGAACTGTCGCCACCGCCGCCTCGATCGCACCCGTCAGATCTTCGGTGCTGACCGATGCTGTGCTTGCACTTGCCACTCCTGACAGGCTAGGCTGGGGCTGCGGGCTGCGGGACTCTCTCAGGTAGAGAGTCCTCTTTTTTCGTAGCTCTTCCGCGAGCTCTGCCTCCGCGCGGAGCTCCAGCGCCCGTTCCGCGGCCGCGTTTAACTCGGCCTTGGCTTTCGCCAGGCCGACGTATTCGCCCGTGCTGGGCGGGCGACCACGGGGCTTCTTCGAAGCCTCCGCTACCTCCTCCTCCGGGACGCGCTTGCGCCAGAGCTTCCCCATTCCTGGGGAAGACGAACGCGAGCCTCCCGGGCTCGTGCTCGGAGCGTCAAGACGCTCCAGCACCACAACTGCTTCTCCGAGGGAGCCAAGAGACCTTGCGGCCTCCGTCTCTACCTCCATCTCCTTCTCCTTCTCCTCCGTCTTTTGGTTTAAGTTATTACAATCCATAAGCTTATCCCACGAGTAGAGACGAACTAAAATACACTCACCGGGTGACGCTCATTCCGGTGAGCGGGGTACTTACTGTGGAGGTCCCCTGGTATCCACAGGTTTTAAACGACTTCACTGTCGGGTTTTAAAGACTTTTCCTTGTCGCGGGCCGGCCAATTAAGGCAAGCCCCACGTTCTCCAGGTTCACGGCATTCCCGAGTGTGGCTAACACTCAGGTCGTTGTCGATCCCCCGGAGGCTACGCGACGCGGGAGGGCAGCCAACCCCCCCAACACCGACGGTGGCACGAGTGCCCGTCAACCCCCGCGCGAGCAGTGGGCCGACCCGTCACTTGATCCTCTCGGATCCCGCCACGCAGACCTTGAAGGTCCGCCATACACCGACCCCCTCACGGGTCAACTAGCCCTGAAAAGGGCTGTTGTGGTGGCCCTAAAAAGGGCCTGGAGGACGCCTCGCGGCTCCGTCCACGCGGACCTTGCAGGTCCGCCATACCACGACCCCCACATGGGTCAGCTAGCCCTGAAAAGGGCTGTTTTGGTGGCCCTGAAAAGGGCCTGGAGGATACCTCGCGGCTCCCTCCAGCTAGCCCTGAAAAGGGCTGTTTTGGTGGCCCTGAAAAGGGCCTGGAGGACGCCTCGCGGCTCCTCCACGCGGGCCTAGCAGGCCCGCCATACCACGACCCCCTCGTGCAATGGGGTCAGCTAGCCCTGAAAAGGGCTTGTCGGGCTATTAGTCAACGGCTAACAGAGGGCGTTAGCCGCCGTCCAGGATGCACCAGCCACTCCGCAGGAAAGACACGGAGCAGCCAACGTGGAGGTTACCCTTCGTCGCACCCCGGTTAGGTTAGGTTAGGTTAGGTTAGGTTAGGTTAGGTTAGGTTAGGTTAGGTTAGGTTAGGTTAGGTTAGGTTAGGTTAGGTTAGGTTAGGTTTTTTTTTTTTTTTTTTTTTTTTTTTTTTTTTTTAACGTGGGGAATGCATTTACGCACTTCGCTCCCCCCCCGCGGGGGCAGGGGGTTCGCTTCGTGTGGGACTCCTGACCTCGAAGGGAGGCCAGACTACCCACTAAACCACCACGGTGTTCCTCCGTCGCCCACTCCGAGCCGCGGGATAGTTTGCTCACCGCGACTCGGCTGGGGACGCCCTTATCTAAAAGGGCCCGACTCGTCGGGGCCCCACCATCAATATGGTGGGGCCCGTCCTCCTCTGAGAATGCACCCCCGGAACACACAGGGGCGCATTCCGCCACATTAGCATGGGGCGGCGGGTCCCCCGACCCACCGCCCGTGGCCTCTCTCAATCGGGGACGCGGGCGAATAGCGCTCGCCGGCGTCCCAGCGCTCGCCGGCGTCCCGAGCGCTCGCCGGCGTCCCAGCGCTCGCCGGCGTCCCAGGTTAGGTTAGGTTAGGTTAGGTTAGGTTAGGTTAGGTTAGGTTAGGTTAGGTTAGGTTAGGTTAGGTTAGGTTAGGTTAGGTTAGGTTTTTTTTTTTTTTTTTTTTTTTTTTTTTTTTCATATTCTACACCTAGTTCTCCGATATTCATAATTCGGAGTTCTTCCTAGACTATTCCTTTCATTCCAGTTCTCGCTTTTGCTACTTCTCGTACTTCCATGCCGCATACTTGTTCTTTCTTTCATACATCCTTTCATTCTCAAGCAATTTATTTGCTTCTATTCTATTGGCTAATCTTTATTTATTTTCTCTTTGTATTCTTATACTATAAACACGGGTAATGAATTATGTACACTTATTTCTTTCTCTTTATTTCCTTCTTTCATTGGGTATAGGGAAGGGGTTTCAATACTTTATTTATTTCCTTCTTTACATTATTCTTAACTATAAACATACTTATAACAAATTTCTAGTCTACTTACAGTATTCTGTCATTTGCTTACTTATATCCTATTCAACATAGTGTTAATTCTATATACTTATTCTATTACTTTTAAATACACTGTATCTTATTAAATATAATGATAACCTCAGATTATCTTATTTTAATAACTTAATCTACCTTATTTCTATTATTTGCCATTTTCACAATTTCGATACAGAATTCTAGGAACTGTGCTCTACTTTTTTTGCCATTTATCAATTGACTAAAGTTTTCGACTTTTATTTGTTCCTTTAATTTTTGCTCGAGGTTAAACCTTTGCATCGCGTAAATTGGGCAGTTTGCTAATAAATGAGGAACACTCTCGGGCTGATCCGGATCGCATGCACACGATGGATCCTCCTTGCACTTGAACCTTGCCAAGTACTCGGAGAATCCACCGTGCCCCGTCAGCAGCTGCGTTGTGAATTTAGTGGGTTCGAATTTCCTGATAGTGATATATGCGTCCAACGCACTTGGGAAGAAGAGTCTTGTGACTGAGGCGGACTCGCCCGACTCGTACCTCCGGTTCCACTCGCCCAGCGTATCCTTACGGATTTTCCGTTTGACGAATGAGACCGGACAAAGGTCGTAGTCGGGTGCACGCCTCAGCCCCAAGGCTGCCTCTTTTGCCAGTTGGTCGGCCCTCTCGTTCCCCTCCATCCCCGCGTGTGCCTTTATCCAGAACAACTTTGTAAGTTTGTTCTGGTGAAAACATGTTTTTAGGTTTTTCCTGGATTGGACTGCAAGGGGGTGGAGGCAACCGGGATTCACGACCGTCTGGAGTGCTGCGGTTGAGTCGCTGTAGATTCCAAAAGAGGCCGGCTCATGTTTGAGGATCACCCTCGTTGCTTCGCATATTGCCAAGAGTTCCGCCTGGTAGACAGTACAATATGACGGCAAGGCAAGCTTGAGGGCCCGGGTTTCGGCCCCATTTCTCCATATGGATAGTGCGGCGCCCACCCTGCCCTCAATCTTGCTGCCGTCCGTATAAATTTGCAAAGTGGTACCTAAGGTATCCTCCACTTGTTCGTTGGTCTCCAGGCTTTGGAACTCCAGGCACATATGTTCCGCAGGATGAGGGTTTTCCATGGCCGATGCCATTCGCTCAATCTCCCTCCCCCCCAGGTCCGGAATGGGATCCCCCCTCTTGACCCTATACAGCAAGGCTGCTTCGCGTACGCGAAGGTCAAGAGGGAGTATCCCCGCCAAGAGCACTGCCGAATGGAGGGAGACCGTGCGATATGCTTTGCATATTTTTTGTGCGAAACCCCGTTGAATGAAGTTTAGCCTCTTCTGGACCCCCAGCTTCCCAACCGCCGGTGCCCACGCGCTGGCCGCATACAACACTATAGGTTCGACTGTGGCAGTGTAGATAGTATGGATCACCTCCGGGTGCAAACCCCAACTAGCCCTAGCCGCCCTGATCAGTTGCTTGTAAATGTTGGTGACCTTCTTACAAGTATTATCGACGTGCTGGTTGAAGGTGAGTTTATCGTCGATTGTGAGTCCAAGGATTTTGACCTCCTTGGAGATGCCTATGTCTATCCCGCCCATGTTCAGACGTGGTGTGTCGTATTTGAGCTTTTTTGTAATGACCATGGCATTGGTCTTGTGAGGTGCAAATTTTAATTTGTTTGCATCTCCCCACCTCTGAACATAGGCGAGAGCGGCATTGGCTTGCCTTTCAATCTCAATGGCTGTGTTACCATGAAAGATCAGGGTGACGTCATCCGCGAACGCTTGTACATAATAACCCCCATCCTCAAGCCCCCGTAGCAGTGGATCCAGGAGGAGATTCCAGAGGATTGGCCCACCAATTGAGCCTTGGACGCAACCCTTTCTCGTGCTTTTGCTGTATTCCTTGCCGGCGTACCTCACCCTGACCTGTCTGTCTTCCAGGTAGCTATTTATCAGTCTTCTAAGGCCCTCCGGACATTTCTCCTCCACGAGTCGGACTTTAATCGCTGGCCACCAGGCGCTGTCGAAGGCGCCCTCTATATCCAAGGAGACCAGCACCACGATCTGCTTGTCATCAAGCTTTGATCTTATGTGCTGGACCAGGGTATACAGGGCGTCCTCACAGCTCCTTTGTGGCATGAACCCGTATTGGTGGGCGCTGATACTCGGGTGGAGATGGTGCCGCAGTCTCGCCATTATCATCTTCTCGAGTATCTTGCCCATGACTGGAAGTAGTCCAATGGGCCTATATGATTTCGGAAGACTATAGCTTTCACGACCTGGTTTGCGAAGCGCGACGACAGTTGCTACTTTCCAGATGATCGGAAAGTGGTGAAGACTTAGGCATTTATTTGCCATGGCAAGGAACAGCTGTGGTTCATTTCTGATGGCGTGGCTGCAGATGTCAGCCGTGAAGCCGTCGGCCCCTGGTGCCTTCTTGGAGTTGAAGGATTTGGCCGCCATTTCAAGTTCCAGCAGAGTGAACGGTGGGTCCCACTGCTCTTCGCAGGGCTCCCCGCTCACCCCCCTCGCCTTTTCCCTCAAGCGGGCCTGTTCTGCCGTATCCTCCTCCTCCAAGTCTTCTGGATAAAACACGTCCGCCAGGAGCCTCACGGACTGGTCCGCGGTCATGGCCACGCCATTCAGTTCCAGGGGTACGTCCTCCGCCCTTTTGGCAGTTCTACCAATCACCCTGTAAATCCCCTCCCACATCCCCTCCCTGTCTTGCTTGCAACAAAACTCCTTCCAGCTAGTAACTTGGGCTTTTTTAGCCTCCGTTTCGTACTTCTCTTTGCTGGTTAAATAATCATTTACCACCCTATCGCGTCGGGCCGGCGCGGCACCTTTTATCCTGCGCCTCCTGGTGGTGACCTCCCTCTTTAGCTTGGCGAGTTCTTCGGACCACCACGGAATCCTTATCTTTTGGTCAACGCTTTTTGCTGGTATAGAAGTGGCACAGGCTTTTGTGACCAATTCCGTATATTTGTTTACGGTGTTCTCCAGTTGTTCCTTGTCCCTGATGTTTGCCACCTCTGTTGTCGTTAGGCTGTTTTCAGTTCTCAGTTTTGTAAGTTCATTTTGGAACTGATTCCAGTTGGCCTTTCTCGTGTTAAACAGCCTAGTTGTGCGTTGGATGTCTGTACCTTTCGACCGTTGCAATCTGATTCCAAAAGTGATTCCGTTGTGGTCCGAGCTCGTGAGGTTCTCCTCTACCTTCCAGTTTACCACCAGGTTCAGCGCGTTGGACGAGCAGATGGTTAAGTCCACGTGACTTTGAAATCGTCGACCACCTCTAATAGTGTCAAATGTAGGGGTGTCACCCTCATTCAAAACATGAAGACACAACTCGTCGATCATCTCAATCATTTCATCCCCCCGCTCGTCCACTTCAACGCTGCCCCACCATGTGTTCCAGGCATTTGCGTCTCCCCCCATGATTTTCATCCCTAATCCAGGTGTTTGAGCTACATTTTTAAAGTCGCGAATGTACGGGCCTATGGGGCGGTCCGGCTCGAAGTAAAAGGATACTAGCGTGATCCTCCATGCCGTGGTTGAGAGTCCCACCACCACGATGTTGTCGGTGGTGAGGTGGGGGTATTGGACTACATCCAGGCTACCGTCAAATACGGCGATTGCCGCTTTGACGGTACCCTCCCCCGTGGCATTATTTTGGAAGATCCGGACGCCAGCGTAGTTCCTCATACTTCGAGCTGCACCGACGTAGGGTTCCTGGATTAGGGCGGCCGCAATCTTACGCTTGGAAGCCTCCATGATGAGCTCTTCCGTCGCGAGCTTCTTTTTATTTAGATTGGCCTGGAACACACGGTATGCCAAGGTCCCCGTCTCCACCTCAGCAGTACGCTACGGTGGACCGCGCCAGTGCATCCCATCGCCTGCGGACAGGGCAATCCTCGCTAAAGGCGTTGTGATCCGTGCGAGCCATTTTTGCCTTAGTGCAATTTTTGCACGTGGGTGTGACACCCAGCGTCCACAGCTCGCACTTTGCCTTTAGGTGAGAACCCCCACAGTGGCTGCACGTGTCACTCTCCTCCGTGCAGTACCTCCTGGTGTGGCCATACGCCAAACATCGGGAGCACTGCACAAGAGGCGACTGGTCCACAACTCGGACCCGTTGCAAGTCCACATGCAGCGCACCCAGTCCTGTTACTCTTCTCCAGATGATCGGAGATACGGCCAGGACTAGGTGGTTAGTGTGGGGGTTCCTGGTCTTCTTTTTATACTTAACCTGAATCCGGTCATCCTCCTTCCCGAGGCCCCCAAAAACGTCCCGGTTCTGCTTCCGGAGTGCGCTGAGTACCTCCTCATCCGAGTTGACACTCAGCACATCCTTCAGCATCACCAAGGGATCCTTGTTTTTGATGTCCTCGACAATGAGCCGACCGGACTCAAGTCTTTCCCGCGCCTTGTCCCTGTCCGCCGACGTCGCACACCCAAGAATGATTTTGCGGTCCTTAGCCCGTCGGACCTTTTCCACCTTGACCCATCCCTCCTTTGCGTCCACCGCCTTACGGACCCTCTCTAGAACCTCATCTCCCGACTCATCCTCCCTCTCCGACGAGACTATTATTGAGTGGAGAGCAGGTCTTTCGGGGCTTCGTGTGGGTGGTGGTTTTGCGGCCATGGACGCATAGGTGGGGTTTGTTAGTGCTGCGGTATTCTCCTGCAGTGCCGTCTGCACTGCTTTCATTGCCTCAGCGTTCTGATTCAGGAGCTTTGTATGCTCTTCTATTTTGGCCGCGAGAGCGGCGTACTCCTGTTGGTTGCTGGCTTTTGGCTGTTCGGCTGGTGGCTTATCCACAGTGGACTCAGGTCTTGCCTCCAATTGTTTAACCAGAGCGAACAATCTTTTTAGCGCCTGCATGACACCGGATTTGATTTCGCCTTTTAGGTTTCGCGACTCCCCTAAAAATTTCATGCCGCTTTGCATGTACGCTTTAGCCTCTTCCAGCTTGGTGGTGTATACCTTTGTACTCAGGTCCTCTGGGCTAAGGTTGAGTCCGGTGGCGGCCCTAGCTGACCCACTCCGCCCGGAAACGGGTGATACTTGCGCGCTCTCGGTCGATTTCCCGGCGGCTGCCACCTCACCGGTCCTCGACCCTTGCGCAATCCTGCCGGGTCTATCTCCAGACCTGGGCCCTCCGGGCCCCGATACGGAAGCAGTCCCACTGAGCCTAGACTCGGGTGAGCCTCTGTTGACCCCCGTCCCGACAGCGCGGGACTTCGACTCAGGTGTTTTTCGGCCGATCCTGGTCGCAGCAGGTCCCCCCGGCCCCGACCCAGCCACTGCCCCGCTCGTCCCAGACACTGTTGCCTTACGGGATGTGGGCTTTGCAACTTCCTCCACTCCCTGAAAAGTCTCCAGGCTTCGCCTGAAGGCAGACTGTTTTACTACAGTTCTAGCTAGATCCCCTTCCCCTACACCGACGATCTCCGCATCCTTCGTCACCGGAGTCCTAGGTGTGGCCATGTTACACTTGTTATGGCTTATAGAATAAACAGTCTGGTGGTATGTATAGGGTACCCCAGGTGTTTTATTAGTATTTGTGTGTCCTGTATAGTTTTGTGTGATGTGTTATGTGCACGTGGTGTGGTGTTGTATGTATTCGCGTGTGTTAAATGGGTGACTGTTGTGTGTGTATGTGTGTGTGTAGTATCGTGAAGTGTGTACGCAGCTCTGACCGTTCTGCGTGTCAAAATTTAGTCCGACACAAAATAAAGTAAAAACAGGCAAAAAATAGAACACACAAAATAAAGATAAAAGAAAAAATATAAAAGTCAAGTTGTTTTTGTAGAACAACTCTACAAGTTAATGGTAGCCCGGCTACCCTGTCTCGCTTGAGGCCAATAGGGGCCTTTGTCAGCTATCAAAAAAAAAAGCTTAGGTAAATTCCTTCTACCTGTCTTTGTAGCCCTGCTACTCGTCTTAAACTAGCCAATAGGGCTCTAGTTAATAAACTTATACTACTTATTACTAACTTAACTATATATGTACAAAAACGCAATAGGCGATAGTAAATTAAAACTATATGTAATATAGCCTTGTCTAGAGTTATTAATTCAGAGCGCCAATGCTCGAGACTCTCTTAACTTTACAATTATTTTTAGGGTAAAACTCTAGGTTGTTTAATGTCTTATTGTCTAAATTTAAACAGTAACTTAAACTATGTCGCCCTACCACAAGGTCCCAACCCAGGAGACGTTGTGCCTGTAGAAGTTTAAGCCCTAGGGCACCGTTTTTTACGGCTCTACAGGCAAACTCTTACCCGGCTCTATGTAGAGTCACTCTACCAGGACGAGCTGATAGAGCTCCCCGAGCCCTTCAAAACGAACCCAAACTCGAGGGTCCTAGGCCCACGGGTTCGGAGACAATCGGCTTCCAAAATTTTGGTCCTAACCTAGGACCAAATCTTGGAACCGGGTTTGCTCGCGAACCAGAAGTCCAAACTCGTCGAGATCGGGTTCCCCAGAAAGGTCTCGACGAGACCTACCCCCTGACGTACCTGCCAGGCCAGTTGGGTGACCCCCAAAATTTGACCCCCCAATTTGGTGGGGTCAAATCCCCACCCCACTAGTCCGAAGCGGAGCGGAATGCCAAGCCCCCCAGCGGAAACCGCAATCCGCTACGACCACCCGTTGCCAAGACACACCGGTTTGTAATTTTCCAAGATGGCGGCTTTACTGAACTTTGAACCGATGTATCTCGGGTCCCAGGTGTCCCAGCGAGCCGCGAAAAATTCCCTGCTGGATGGCTTCGCCCTCCCCACCACTTCCGGCTATAAAATTGGCCAAAAAATTTTTGGCAAAATTTTGCCCCCTTTCCCCAAAAAAGGTGGAAGGTGGGAAAGCCGGTTTCCCCCTGAAGCCCCCAGTCGAAGTCCGGAGCTTCTACGACCTTCCGCGGCGGAGCTACGGCCGTGCAAAGAATTCCAAGATGGCCGCCGCGCAGCCGAGGTCAAACTTTGACCGACCGTATCTCCGGAACGGTTTGTCCTAGAGCTCCCAAAATCGATATCTGGGGGGTTCTTGATGTGCTCTATCTCCTGGGGGGGGTTTAAGTCGAAAATAACAAAATCTCTCCAATCGGCTCAAAAACGTGTGGAGCTGATAAAAAACACTAAATATTATACAAGGTCGAAAACCGCAAGGCCGTAAGTCGATCCAGTCCGGAAATATTCCAGTTTCAAAATCTCGACCTATTAGGACCAAAAGGTTGGAAATTACAAAAATCGTTATTTCCAACGTTAGAGGGGGCGAGTTTGGGCTTAGACAAGTGTAGAATGTTTGTCTAAACCCGTCCCCACTGCTAAAAACAACGATTTTCTACCAGTTTTCAATTAATTTAGAAAAAAGACAAAAAATTCTCTATCTCCGGGCTGGATTACAGTAAAAATATGGAAAAAGTCTTAAAATTAGGATA
Organism: Eilema depressum; assembly: GCA_914767945.1. NCBI lineage: Eukaryota > Metazoa > Arthropoda > Insecta > Lepidoptera > Erebidae > Eilema > Eilema depressum. The sequence goes on along the minus strand of OU612013.1, from coordinate 11,382 downwards.
AAATAAAGGCCTATCGGATGCACAATTAAAAAATTAAAAATATGAAAAATAAAATACAATTAAAATACAAAAAGTGAAAATTTTGAATTTTTAATTACTGTGTCCAAAATAATAATCCAAAAAATCCAGAAAGTTGAGATCCTGTTCTTCTAATGAGCGCGCAAAAAATAGCAATTGCGCTTTTTTGATATCAGCCTTGGTTCCGCCGCTATTAGGTGCCAAAGTTTCAACTTTCTAACTTAATTATAAAATCTTCTACCTGATGAAAAATTTTTCTTTTTGCGGAAAAATGCTGCTCCAGTAGGTGTCCTCCTGCCTGCAAATTTTCAGCTTCCTCGGCCTGCTGGTTCTGGTACCGCGTGACCACGTGGAAGTTGGTTTTCCGGTTTTCCCGGAAAAACCAGCGCCGTCCGGGTGAATTTGACCAGCGCGGGGGGTGGGGCTCCACTGCCCGCAGCCGAGGACACTTCACACTTAACAATCCGTTCACAATTCAATGGTTTATTCAAGAATTAGTGTCCTACCACGTGTTGAATAACCTTTAAAAACACAGTTATACACTTATAGCAGCTCGCACAATATCGTGCGGCTGAATCTCGATGTGCAGGCGGATGGGCGCCGCCGAGACGCAACTTTTGATGTATGGCGCAGCGCGGTACGATAAGAAAAAACCACTTTTCAGAATTTTTAAAAACGGAGAGAGGTTAAAAACGATCCGTATCGCTCTAGAGGTGGCGGGCGACTGGGTTAGGTTAGGTTAGGTTAGGTTAGGTTAGGTTAGGTTAGGTTAGGTTAGGTTAGGTTAGGTTAGGTTAGGTTAGGTTAGGTTAGGTTAGGTTAGGTTAGGTTAGGTTAGGTTAGGTTAGGTTAGGTTAGGTTAGGTTAGGTTAGGTTAGGTTAGGTTAGGTTAGGTTAGGTTAGGTTAGGTTAGGTTAGGTTAGGTTAGGTTAGGTTAGGTTAGGTTAGGTTAGGTTAGGTTAGGTTAGGTTAGGTTAGGTTAGGTTAGGTTAGGTTAGGTTAGGTTAGGTTAGGTTAGGTTAGGTTAGGTTAGGTTAGGTTAGGTTAGGTTAGGTTAGGTTAGGTTAGGTTAGGTTAGGTTAGGTTAGGTTAGGTTAGGTTAGGTTAGGTTAGGTTAGGTTAGGTTAGGTTAGGTTAGGTTAGGTTAGGTTAGGTTAGGTTAGGTTAGGTTAGGTTAGGTTAGGTTAGGTTAGGTTAGGTTAGGTTAGGTTAGGTTAGGTTAGGTTAGGTTAGGTTAGGTTAGGTTAGGTTAGGTTAGGTTAGGTTAGGTTAGGTTAGGTTAGGTTAGGTTAGGTTAGGTTAGGTTAGGTTAGGTTAGGTTAGGTTAGGTTAGGTTAGGTTAGGTTAGGTTAGGTTAGGTTAGGTTAGGTTAGGTTAGGTTAGGTTAGGTTAGGTTAGGTTAGGTTAGGTTAGGTTAGGTTAGGTTAGGTTAGGTTAGGTTAGGTTAGGTTAGGTTAGGTTAGGTTAGGTTAGGTTAGGTTAGGTTAGGTTAGGTTAGGTTAGGTTAGGTTAGGTTAGGTTAGGTTAGGTTAGGTTAGGTTAGGTTAGGTTAGGTTAGGTTAGGTTAGGTTAGGTTAGGTTAGGTTAGGTTAGGTTAGGTTAGGTTAGGTTAGGTTAGGTTAGGTTAGGTTAGGTTAGGTTAGGTTAGGTTAGGTTAGGTTAGGTTAGGTTAGGTTAGGTTAGGTTAGGTTAGGTTAGGTTAGGTTAGGTTAGGTTAGGTTAGGTTAGGTTAGGTTAGGTTAGGTTAGGTTAGGTTAGGTTAGGTTAGGTTAGGTTAGGTTAGGTTAGGTTAGGTTAGGTTAGGTTAGGTTAGGTTAGGTTAGGTTAGGTTAGGTTAGGTTAGGTTAGGTTAGGTTAGGTTAGGTTAGGTTAGGTTAGGTTAGGTTAGGTTAGGTTAGGTTAGGTTAGGTTAGGTTAGGTTAGGTTAGGTTAGGTTAGGTTAGGTTAGGTTAGGTTAGGTTAGGTTAGGTTAGGTTAGGTTAGGTTAGGTTAGGTTAGGTTAGGTTAGGTTAGGTTAGGTTAGGTTAGGTTAGGTTAGGTTAGGTTAGGTTAGGTTAGGTTAGGTTAGGTTAGGTTAGGTTAGGTTAGGTTAGGTTAGGTTAGGTTAGGTTAGGTTAGGTTAGGTTAGGTTAGGTTAGGTTAGGTTAGGTTAGGTTAGGTTAGGTTAGGTTAGGTTAGGTTAGGTTAGGTTAGGTTAGGTTAGGTTAGGTTAGGTTAGGTTAGGTTAGGTTAGGTTAGGTTAGGTTAGGTTAGGTTAGGTTAGGTTAGGTTAGGTTAGGTTAGGTTAGGTTAGGTTAGGTTAGGTTAGGTTAGGTTAGGTTAGGTTAGGTTAGGTTAGGTTAGGTTAGGTTAGGTTAGGTTAGGTTAGGTTAGGTTAGGTTAGGTTAGGTTAGGTTAGGTTAGGTTAGGTTAGGTTAGGTTAGGTTAGGTTAGGTTAGGTTAGGTTAGGTTAGGTTAGGTTAGGTTAGGTTAGGTTAGGTTAGGTTAGGTTAGGTTAGGTTAGGTTAGGTTAGGTTAGGTTAGGTTAGGTTAGGTTAGGTTAGGTTAGGTTAGGTTAGGTTAGGTTAGGTTAGGTTAGGTTAGGTTAGGTTAGGTTAGGTTAGGTTAGGTTAGGTTAGGTTAGGTTAGGTTAGGTTAGGTTAGGTTAGGTTAGGTTAGGTTAGGTTAGGTTAGGTTAGGTTAGGTTAGGTTAGGTTAGGTTAGGTTAGGTTAGGTTAGGTTAGGTTAGGTTAGGTTAGGTTAGGTTAGGTTAGGTTAGGTTAGGTTAGGTTAGGTTAGGTTAGGTTAGGTTAGGTTAGGTTAGGTTAGGTTAGGTTAGGTTAGGTTAGGTTAGGTTAGGTTAGGTTAGGTTAGGTTAGGTTAGGTTAGGTTAGGTTAGGTTAGGTTAGGTTAGGTTAGGTTAGGTTAGGTTAGGTTAGGTTAGGTTAGGTTAGGTTAGGTTAGGTTAGGTTAGGTTAGGTTAGGTTAGGTTAGGTTAGGTTAGGTTAGGTTAGGTTAGGTTAGGTTAGGTTAGGTTAGGTTAGGTTAGGTTAGGTTAGGTTAGGTTAGGTTAGGTTAGGTTAGGTTAGGTTAGGTTAGGTTAGGTTAGGTTAGGTTAGGTTAGGTTAGGTTAGGTTAGGTTAGGTTAGGTTAGGTTAGGTTAGGTTAGGTTAGGTTAGGTTAGGTTAGGTTAGGTTAGGTTAGGTTAGGTTAGGTTAGGTTAGGTTAGGTTAGGTTAGGTTAGGTTAGGTTAGGTTAGGTTAGGTTAGGTTAGGTTAGGTTAGGTTAGGTTAGGTTAGGTTAGGTTAGGTTAGGTTAGGTTAGGTTAGGTTAGGTTAGGTTAGGTTAGGTTAGGTTAGGTTAGGTTAGGTTAGGTTAGGTTAGGTTAGGTTAGGTTAGGTTAGGTTAGGTTAGGTTAGGTTAGGTTAGGTTAGGTTAGGTTAGGTTAGGTTAGGTTAGGTTAGGTTAGGTTAGGTTAGGTTAGGTTAGGTTAGGTTAGGTTAGGTTAGGTTAGGTTAGGTTAGGTTAGGTTAGGTTAGGTTAGGTTAGGTTAGGTTAGGTTAGGTTAGGTTAGGTTAGGTTAGGTTAGGTTAGGTTAGGTTAGGTTAGGTTAGGTTAGGTTAGGTTAGGTTAGGTTAGGTTAGGTTAGGTTAGGTTAGGTTAGGTTAGGTTAGGTTAGGTTAGGTTAGGTTAGGTTAGGTTAGGTTAGGTTAGGTTAGGTTAGGTTAGGTTAGGTTAGGTTAGGTTAGGTTAGGTTAGGTTAGGTTAGGTTAGGTTAGGTTAGGTTAGGTTAGGTTAGGTTAGGTTAGGTTAGGTTAGGTTAGGTTAGGTTAGGTTAGGTTAGGTTAGGTTAGGTTAGGTTAGGTTAGGTTAGGTTAGGTTAGGTTAGGTTAGGTTAGGTTAGGTTAGGTTAGGTTAGGTTAGGTTAGGTTAGGTTAGGTTAGGTTAGGTTAGGTTAGGTTAGGTTAGGTTAGGTTAGGTTAGGTTAGGTTAGGTTAGGTTAGGTTAGGTTAGGTTAGGTTAGGTTAGGTTAGGTTAGGTTAGGTTAGGTTAGGTTAGGTTAGGTTAGGTTAGGTTAGGTTAGGTTAGGTTAGGTTAGGTTAGGTTAGGTTAGGTTAGGTTAGGTTAGGTTAGGTTAGGTTAGGTTAGGTTAGGTTAGGTTAGGTTAGGTTAGGTTAGGTTAGGTTAGGTTAGGTTAGGTTAGGTTAGGTTAGGTTAGGTTAGGTTAGGTTAGGTTAGGTTAGGTTAGGTTAGGTTAGGTTAGGTTAGGTTAGGTTAGGTTAGGTTAGGTTAGGTTAGGTTAGGTTAGGTTAGGTTAGGTTAGGTTAGGTTAGGTTAGGTTAGGTTAGGTTAGGTTAGGTTAGGTTAGGTTAGGTTAGGTTAGGTTAGGTTAGGTTAGGTTAGGTTAGGTTAGGTTAGGTTAGGTTAGGTTAGGTTAAGTTAGGTTAGGTTAGGTTAGGTTAGGTTAGGTTAGGTTAGGTTAGGTTAGGTTAGGTTAGGTTAGGTTAGGTTAGGTTAGGTTAGGTTAGGTTAGGTTAGGTTAGGTTAGGTTAGGTTAGGTTAGGTTAGGTTAGGTTAGGTTAGGTTAGGTTAGGTTAGGTTAGGTTAGGTTAGGTTAGGTTAGGTTAGGTTAGGTTAGGTTAGGTTAGGTTAGGTTAGGTTAGGTTAGGTTAGGTTAGGTTAGGTTAGGTTAGGTTAGGTTAGGTTAGGTTAGGTTAGGTTAGGTTAGGTTAGGTTAGGTTAGGTTAGGTTAGGTTAGGTTAGGTTAGGTTAGGTTAGGTTAGGTTAGGTTAGGTTAGGTTAGGTTAGGTTAGGTTAGGTTAGGTTAGGTTAGGTTAGGTTAGGTTAGGTTAGGTTAGGTTAGGTTAGGTTAGGTTAGGTTAGGTTAGGTTAGGTTAGGTTAGGTTAGGTTAGGTTAGGTTAGGTTAGGTTAGGTTAGGTTAGGTTAGGTTAGGTTAGGTTAGGTTAGGTTAGGTTAGGTTAGGTTAGGTTAGGTTAGGTTAGGTTAGGTTAGGTTAGGTTAGGTTAGGTTAGGTTAGGTTAGGTTAGGTTAGGTTAGGTTAGGTTAGGTTAGGTTAGGTTAGGTTAGGTTAGGTTAGGTTAGGTTAGGTTAGGTTAGGTTAGGTTAGGTTAGGTTAGGTTAGGTTAGGTTAGGTTAGGTTAGGTTAGGTTAGGTTAGGTTAGGTTAGGTTAGGTTAGGTTAGGTTAGGTTAGGTTAGGTTAGGTTAGGTTAGGTTAGGTTAGGTTAGGTTAGGTTAGGTTAGGTTAGGTTAGGTTAGGTTAGGTTAGGTTAGGTTAGGTTAGGTTAGGTTAGGTTAGGTTAGGTTAGGTTAGGTTAGGTTAGGTTAGGTTAGGTTAGGTTAGGTTAGGTTAGGTTAGGTTAGGCTAGGTTAGGTTAGGTTAGGTTAGGTTAGGTTAGGTTAGGTTAGGTTAGGTTAGGTTAGGTTAGGTTAGGTTAGGTTAGGTTAGGTTAGGTTAGGTTAGGTTAGGTTAGGTTAGGTTAGGTTAGGTTAGGTTAGGTTAGGTTAGGTTAGGTTAGGTTAGGTTAGGTTAGGTTAGGTTAGGTTAGGTTAGGTTAGGTTAGGTTAGGTTAGGTTAGGTTAGGTTAGGTTAGGTTAGGTTAGGTTAGGTTAGGTTAGGTTAGGTTAGGTTAGGTTAGGTTAGGTTAGGTTAGGTTAGGTTAGGTTAGGTTAGGTTAGGTTAGGTTAGGTTAGGTTAGGTTAGGTTAGGTTAGGTTAGGTTAGGTTAGGTTAGGTTAGGTTAGGTTAGGTTAGGTTAGGTTAGGTTAGGTTAGGTTAGGTTAGGTTAGGTTAGGTTAGGTTAGGTTAGGTTAGGTTAGGTTAGGTTAGGTTAGGTTAGGTTAGGTTAGGTTAGGTTAGGTTAGGTTAGGTTAGGTTAGGTTAGGTTAGGTTAGGTTAGGTTAGGTTAGGTTAGGTTAGGTTAGGTTAGGTTAGGTTAGGTTAGGTTAGGTTAGGTTAGGTTAGGTTAGGTTAGGTTAGGTTAGGTTAGGTTAGGTTAGGTTAGGTTAGGTTAGGTTAGGTTAGGTTAGGTTAGGTTAGGTTAGGTTAGGTTAGGTTAGGTTAGGTTAGGTTAGGTTAGGTTAGGTTAGGTTAGGTTAGGTTAGGTTAGGTTAGGTTAGGTTAGGTTAGGTTAGGTTAGGTTAGGTTAGGTTAGGTTAGGTTAGGTTAGGTTAGGTTAGGTTAGGTTAGGTTAGGTTAGGTTAGGTTAGGTTAGGTTAGGTTAGGTTAGGTTAGGTTAGGTTAGGTTAGGTTAGGTTAGGTTAGGTTAGGTTAGGTTAGGTTAGGTTAGGTTAGGTTAGGTTAGGTTAGGTTAGGTTAGGTTAGGTTAGGTTAGGTTAGGTTAGGTTAGGTTAGGTTAGGTTAGGTTAGGTTAGGTTAGGTTAGGTTAGGTTAGGTTAGGTTAGGTTAGGTTAGGTTAGGTTAGGTTAGGTTAGGTTAGGTTAGGTTAGGTTAGGTTAGGTTAGGTTAGGTTAGGTTAGGTTAGGTTAGGTTAGGTTAGGTTAGGTTAGGTTAGGTTAGGTTAGGTTAGGTTAGGTTAGGTTAGGTTAGGTTAGGTTAGGTTAGGTTAGGTTAGGTTAGGTTAGGTTAGGTTAGGTTAGGTTAGGTTAGGTTAGGTTAGGTTAGGTTAGGTTAGGTTAGGTTAGGTTAGGTTAGGTTAGGTTAGGTTAGGTTAGGTTAGGTTAGGTTAGGTTAGGTTAGGTTAGGTTAGGTTAGGTTAGGTTAGGTTAGGTTAGGTTAGGTTAGGTTAGGTTAGGTTAGGTTAGGTTAGGTTAGGTTAGGTTAGGTTAGGTTAGGTTAGGTTAGGTTAGGTTAGGTTAGGTTAGGTTAGGTTAGGTTAGGTTAGGTTAGGTTAGGTTAGGTTAGGTTAGGTTAGGTTAGGTTAGGTTAGGTTAGGTTAGGTTAGGTTAGGTTAGGTTAGGTTAGGTTAGGTTAGGTTAGGTTAGGTTAGGTTAGGTTAGGTTAGGTTAGGTTAGGTTAGGTTAGGTTAGGTTAGGTTAGGTTAGGTTAGGTTAGGTTAGGTTAGGTTAGGTTAGGTTAGGTTAGGTTAGGTTAGGTTAGGTTAGGTTAGGTTAGGTTAGGTTAGGTTAGGTTAGGTTAGGTTAGGTTAGGTTAGGTTAGGTTAGGTTAGGTTAGGTTAGGTTAGGTTAGGTTAGGTTAGGTTAGGTTAGGTTAGGTTAGGTTAGGTTAGGTTAGGTTAGGTTAGGTTAGGTTAGGTTAGGTTAGGTTAGGTTAGGTTAGGTTAGGTTAGGTTAGGTTAGGTTAGGTTAGGTTAGGTTAGGTTAGGTTAGGTTAGGTTAGGCTAGGTTAGGTTAGGTTAGGTTAGGTTAGGTTAGGTTAGGTTAGGTTAGGTTAGGTTAGGTTAGGTTAGGTTAGGTTAGGTTAGGTTAGGTTAGGTTAGGTTAGGTTAGGTTAGGTTAGGTTAGGTTAGGTTAGGTTAGGTTAGGTTAGGTTAGGTTAGGTTAGGTTAGGTTAGGTTAGGTTAGGTTAGGTTAGGTTAGGTTAGGTTAGGTTAGGTTAGGTTAGGTTAGGTTAGGTTAGGTTAGGTTAGGTTAGGTTAGGTTAGGTTAGGTTAGGTTAGGTTAGGTTAGGTTAGGTTAGGTTAGGTTAGGTTAGGTTAGGTTAGGTTAGGTTAGGTTAGGTTAGGTTAGGTTAGGTTAGGTTAGGTTAGGTTAGGTTAGGTTAGGTTTTTTTTTTTTTTTTTTTTTTTTTTTTTTTTTTTTTTTTTTTTTTTTTTCTACACCTAGTTCTCCGATATTAATAGTTCGGAGTTCTTACTAGTCTAATCCTTTCATTCCAGTTCTCGCTTTTGCTACTGCTCGTACTTCCATGCCGCATACTTGTTCTTTCTTTCATACATCCTTTCATTCTCAAGCAATTTATTTGCTTCTATTCTATTGGCTAATCTTTATTTATTTTCTCTTTGTATTCTTATACTATAAACACGGGTAATGAATTATGTACACTTATTTCTTTCTCTTTATTTCTCTTTCATTGGGTGTTGGGAAGGGGTTTCAATACTTTATTTATTTATTTCTTTCTTTACATTATTCTTAACTATACACATACTTATAACAACTTAAAACAAATTATAAAAGATCTAGTCTACTTACAGTATTTTGTCTATTGCTTACTTATATCTTATTCAACATAGTTTTAATTCTATATACTTATTCTATTACTTTACATACAGTGTATCTTATTAAATATAATGATAACCTCAGATTATCTTATTTTAATAACTTAATCTACCTTATTTTTATTATTTGCCGCTTTCACGATTTCGATACAGAATTCTAGGAACTGTACTCTACTTTTTTTGTCGTTTATTAATTGACTTAAGTTTTCGACTTTTATTTGTTCCTTTAATTTTTGCTCTAGGTTATACCTTTGCATCGCGTAAATTGGGCAGTTTGCTATTAAATGAGGAACATCCTCGGGTTGATCTGGATCGCATGCACACGATGGATTCTCCTTGCACTTGAACCTTGCCAAGTACTCAGAGAATCCACCGTGCCCAGTCAGTAGCTGCGTTGTGAATTTAGTGGGTTCGAATTTCCTTATAGTGATATATGCGTCCAACGCACTTGGGAAGAAGAGTCTTGTGACTGAGGCGGTCTCGCCCGACTCGTACCTCCGGTTCCACTCGCCCAGCGTATCCTTACGGATTTTCCGCTTGACGAATGAGACCGGACAAAGGTCGTAGTCGGGTGCTCGCCTCAGCCCCAAGGCTGCCTCTTTTGCCAGTTGGTCGGCCCTCTCGTTCCCCTCCATCCCCGCGTGTGCCTTTATCCAGAACAACTTTATAAGTTTGTTCTGGTGAAAACATGTTTTTAGATTTTTCCTGGATTGGACTGCAAGGGGGTGGAGGCAACCGGGATTCACGACCGTCTGGAGTGCTGCGGTTGAGTCGCTGTAGATTCCAAAAGAGGCCGGCTGATGTTTGAGGATTACCCTCGTTGCTTCGCATATTGCCAAGAGTTCCGCCTGGTAGACAGTACAATATGACGGCAAGGCAAGCTTGAGGGCCCGGGTTTCGGCCCCATTTCTCCATATGGATAGTGCGGCGCCCACCCTGCCCTCAATCTTGCTGCCGTCCGTATAAATTTGCAAAGTGGTACCTAAGGTATCCTCCACTTGTTCGTTGGTCTCCAGGCTTTGGAACTCCAGGCACATATGTTCCGCAGGATGAGGGTTTTCCATGGCCGATGCCATTCGCTCAATCTCCCTCCCCCCCAGGTCCGGAATGGGATCCCCCCTCCTGACCCCGTACAGCAAGGCTGCTTCGCGAACGCGAAGGTCAAGAGGGAGTATCCCCGCCAAGAGCGCTGCCGAGTGGAGGGAGACTGTGCGATATGCTTTGCATATTTTTTGTGCGAAACCCCGTTGAATGAAGTTTAGCCTCTTCTGGACCCCCAGCTTCCCAACCGCAGGTGCCCACGCGCTGGCCGCATACAACACTATAGGTTCGACTGTGGCAGTGTAGATGGTATGGATCACCTCCGGGTGCAAACCCCAACTAGCCCTAGCCGCCCTGATCAGTTGCTTATAAATGTTGGTGACCTTCTTGCATGTATTGTCGACGTGCTGGTTAAACGTGAGTTTATCGTCGATTGTGAGTCCAAGGATTTTGACCTCCTTGGAGATGCCTATGTCTATCCCGCCCATGCTCAGACGTGGTGTGTCGTATTTCAGCTTGTTTGTGATGACCATGGCATTGGTCTTTTGAGGTGCAAATTTTAATTTGTTTGCATCTCCCCACCTCTGAACATAGGCGAGAGCGGCATTGGCGTGCCTTTCTATCTCAATGGCTGTGTCACCATTGAAGATCAGGGTGACGTCATCCGCGAACGCTTGTACGTAAAAACCCCCCTCCTCAAGCCCCCGTAGCAGTGGATCCAGGAGGAGATTCCAGAGGATTGGCCCACCAATTGAGCCTTGGACGCAACCCTTTCTTGTGCTTTTGCTGTATTCCTTGCCGGCGTACCTCACCCTGACCTGTCTGTCTTCCAAGTAGCTATTTATGAGCCTTCTAAGACCCTCCGGACACTTCTCCTCCACGAGTCGAACTTTAATCATAGGCCACCAGGCGCTGTCGAAGGCGCCCTCTATATCCAGGGAGACCAGCACCACGATCTGCTTGTCATCAAGCTTTGATCTTATGTGCTGGACCAGGGTATACAGGGCGTCCTCACAGCTCCTTTGTGGCATGAACCCGTATTGGTGGGCGCTGATATTTGGGTGGAGATGGTGCCGCAATCTTGCCATTAGCATCTTCTCAAATATCTTGCCCATAACTGGAAGCAATCCAATGGGCCTATAAGATTTGGGAAGACTGTAGCTATCTCGGTCTGGTTTGCGAAGCGCGACGACAGTTGCTTCTTTCCAGGTTTTTGGAAAGTGGTGAAGTGACAGGCATTTGTTTGCCATGGCAAGGAACAGCTGGGGTTCGTTTCTGATGGCGTGGCTGCAGATGTCAGCCGTGAGACCGTCGGCCCCTGGTGCCTTCTTGGAGTTGAAGGATTTGGCCGCCATTTCAAGCTCGAGAAGTGTGAACGGGGGGTCCCGCTGCTCTGCGCAGGGCTCCCCGCTCACCCCCCTCGCTCTTTCCCTCAAGCGGGCCTGTTCTGTCGTATCCTCCTCCTCCAAGTCTTCCGGATAAAACACATCGGCCATAAGCCGCACGGACTGTTCCGCGGTCATGACCACGCCATTCAGTTCCAGGGGTACGTCCTCCGCCCTCTTGGTAGTTCTACCAATCACCCTGTAAATCCCCTCCCACATCCCTTCCCTTTCCTGTTTACAACAGAACTCCTTCCAACTGGCGATTTGGGCTTTTTTGGCTTCCATCTCATATTTCTCCTTACTAGTTAGATATTCGCTCACGATTCTATCCCGCCGAGCCGGAGCAGCGCCTTTTATTCTGCGCCTCCTGGTGGTGACTTCCCTTTTTAAATTGGCGAGTTCCTCGGACCACCACGGAATCCTTACTTTTTGGTCAGCGCTTTTTATTGGTATTGAGGCTGTACAAGCTTCCGTGACCAGTGCCGTATACCTAACCACTGTGTCCTCGAGGTGTCCCCTGTCCCAGATGTTTTCGACTTCTGACATTGTAAGTCTGCTTTCAGTTTTCAACCTTGTCAGTGTGCTGTGGAACCGATCCCAGTTGGCTTTTTTTGTGTTGTACAGCCTTGTTGTGCGCTTTACGTCTGTTCCTCGAGACCTTCGCAGTTTGATCCCAAAGGTGATTCCGTTGTGGTCCGAGCTTGTGAGGTTCACTTCCACCCTCCAATTTACCACCAGGTCTAGTGCATTGGTGGAGCAGGCGGTTATATCCACATGACTACTGAAGCGTCGACCACCCCTG